>JASPKZ010010663.1:742500-752500 GCA_030220185.1 Diploptera punctata | reverse complement strand
ATATAACATGTAACCTAATTTAAAACTAGTGTGACGTCATATGAGTGTAATAGTCAATTTTTTTTTTTTTTTTGCAAATGCCTCAGGTTGTCTTTCGACATTCCTGGTGTTCTCTCCTGGCATGGCGTACTTGTAACCCACTTCTGATGTTGAGGCTCCTGGAAGACGGGGTTACGTTGCCCCGATGATATGATGCATGGTGATGACAGTGGAGCTCCAGGAGAGTCCCTAATCCTAAGCTTAATCTAAGATGAATATGAATGATGATTGCGATGGCCATATGATTTCGGGGACCGTTTGGGCCTTAAATTTTTCCTGGCATTTGTCTTACAGGTGAGGAAAAACCCCGATAAAAACCTTACCCAGAAAAACTGTCCCGACCGGGGATCGAACCCGGGCCCGCTGCCTGACAAGGGAGCACGCTACCTCGAGACCACAGAGGTGGACTGTAATAGTCAAATTAACACAATGAAATTTGTTCGATAGCACTAAATAATCTAGGTGTAGCTATACGACACAGCAGCCGCCATGTCATTGCTAGACAATAGAATTCGATGAATCCACCAGCATGAAAACACGACACCCTCCGTTCCGCACTCACCGTCATCCACACGAGGGACTTTCTTTTACTGGGAGCACAGCACATGACTCAATAGAACTCACACTAAATCTTCAAGACTTTCCCTACTTTTTTTAGAGACCCCAAGACAAATAATGGTTTGGAATTTCTGTACGGCCACCAGAATATGAACACCTACACCTAAAAAATGCTAAGGATTTTTTTTACCTTCTAAGGTTTTTAAGTATCATTCTTTAGCCTAGATCTCTGTGATAAAGAATAGCGGATATTAATTTAATTTCGAAAGAAGACGCGTTCTCGAATTTTTCAAACTGAAAAATCACATATAGTTATTTGTCGAAATCGAATCCGCGTCTCTAGTATCCTGCCAATACTCTGTACTTATTTCACAATATTATCACATATCGTAATAACAACGGGAGAAGGCGAGAATAGTAGTCTCGCATTGGTGGAAATACATTCGTGAGTCAGTGACTCGCGAGTCGAAAGACCTGTGCAAATAACCGATTCATCGAGATGCCCGTTCCAGAGGCTTCTGCAAGCCTCGGATCTCAGTGTCGAGAAATTTCGATGGTTAGAAAGTACCATACTGGAAATGTCTCGACCGAGGATCTAAAAATATTCTTTCCCGCCCTATACAATCTGAAAGCGAGTCAGCTGTGAATTGACAGCGACATAGCAGCGAAAAAAAAAACAACGAGTGGACTCATCAGAGACTATAAAATAATTGTGTAACAGATAAACATTAAAACAAGATTAATTATTAGTGCAAACTGTGAGTAAACTGTTACTGATAGTTTGTAGAATTAAATAAAGTGATTGTGAAGTATTACACGATCATCTGTGCTGATTATTTACACTAAAACGGCGTGAAGACGACCCCCGGCTACTCACGACAATATACACGTCTTCCGCATCCTTTGTATACAATTTAAGTGTCTGTACAGGCGATTTAGTAGTTTAACCTCGCATTTGATATGACGAAATAATATATTTGTTGAAATAGTTTCTTTTTTTTTTTTACCTTTCTCCTTAGTTATTTGGGGGTATAAATAACACACATACACACACACATACATACACACACACACACACACACACCACACACACACACACACACACACACACACACACACACACACATATATATATATATATATATATATACTAGATGGCCCGGCGAACTTTAACTATTTTTATGTTAATTTTTCCGTATGGTTTTGTTGATTGAGATGAATTTATGTTGTCTGCATTCTCAGTATCATCCATAAGTGTATCATAAGGATTATATACATTTATTGATGGAATATTTTGAGGAGGCTTGCTGATTTCATTATACTTTCGTTTTTTTTTTCTACGAACTTGTTGGCAGTTTGGATCCTCATCATCATCAAGAAGTCTCTGTATAGTGATATATTATAGTCATCTTGTTTTTTATTTAATTGAGGCATGGAGATTTTTTCTGTAATATTAGGCATATTATTATAACTAACAGACTTACTTACAGTTCTGTTATTCCGTTCCTTAGGACCTTCATATGTTTTTAAATTGACATTCTTCTTAAATGTAAGATTTATGTCACATAGGCCTATACCAATTTGCGGAAATTCACTTGATATCTTATAATTCATGGTCTCTAGAACTAATTCGCCATATTGTTCAATGTCCCTTCTCGGTCCAGTTAAATTTAAATTAAGTTGCTGTCTTTCAGCCAGATTACTTAAAACTAATACTTACACACGAAATTAATATTATTATCAATATACTGAAAATAAAATAAACACTGAACACATTTAAATTATGAAATAATCAATATTTGTAATTCAATTGAAATTCGCGGTTGCAACAAAAAGCACAGCCACCTGGATCTGTCTTTGTTAAATAATATACCAATTACCTTACACCGTCATCTGTTAGAATCGTATGGATCTCACAGATAATTATAACTCTTTGTTAAATAATAAACAAATCATTTGCAATAAAAAATAATGCGACTATAAATTTAGTTATAAACAACCGAAGGTTTCAAGTTGGATCAAACAGCACACAGTGTGCAACATTTTATTAAAATCGGTTCAGTAGTTTAGGATTCCATCGCGGACAAACAACGTGACACGTAATTTATATATATTTAAATTTAGTGAATACATTTAAGTAGTAATAAATAAAACTTAAAAGAGAAATTTAACTCGATCCGGTGTAGTATATTTACACCCTATAAAGAAGTCACAACTAAAATGAGAGGTCTCTGAACAAAATCTGTCTGAATTATCATTCCAAATTTTAAATCGCTACGTTAATAATTTGCGATATTAAAGAAAGGCATTAAACAACAAACTATCAAATGTATTAAAAATAATTAAATATGTTATTCAATCCACATTCTTCACAACATAGTGAACTCAAACAATTAGTAATTAAGATATGTTAAATAATTTTTAATTAAGTTTAAACGAATACGTGTAGTGCAGCATCACTGCAATCTATAGAACACACAGACCGAGTAAGAAAAAATAAAATTACTACTCTCTGTATAAATAAATACTTAAACATTATCCAGGGAATTGGGCCTACTGGAAAATGCAAAACCTGGGTTACGATATCGTGAGAATATAATCCTGCATGAATCTGGTACATTTACGTGTTTTGTGCTTTGTCATTGTGAGTTTTTTTACAACAAAATAACGAAGTAATATTAACCTAATTACAGACTTGAACCATGACCTCCTTTCTCAGAATTAATATGTTGTAATTGATAAAATAATATAGGGTGGGGTATAAACACCTGATGGTTTAAAACAAACACTCGGAACACTGTGTCCTTGGTCAAAGATAAAGTTTACTCATGTTGAAATGTACACAATTAGGTAGAGTTTCAGAATACATAGTTCACGTATTAAAAATAATATATGTAATATGTCAACCCTGGTTTTCCACGCACTGTTCCATCCTGGCAGGAAGAGAAAGCACTGCTCAGCATAGAATGTTCTGTGGGATCTCCTCTATGACCACTTGAATACGTTGTTTCATCTCCAAGATGGTTGTTGGGTGTGTTGTGTACATCGAATGTTTCACTTATCTCTATAAAAAAAGTATGACGCTGTTATGTCTGGTGAACGGGTGGGCGACTGCATCTCGCCAAACCGTGTTATAAGATGTATGGGGAATATCCTTCTAACTGTCCATATGCTAACGTGGGCTATGTGAGCAGTGGCTCCATCTTGTTGAAACCAAAGCTTCCATCTTGTATACAAAGGTACGTCATCAATTAATGGCAATCAAAAAAAAATTCCAGCATTGCACAATAACGTGCAGAATTGACAGTCACTGCAGCACCGTCCACATTTTCAAAAATAATTGGCCAACAATTACATTTGAAGACACTGCACACCAAACCGTTACTTGTGGACTGTGCAGTGGCTGAGAATGTAGTTCTGGGGGTTACTTTCTGCCCAGTAGCAACAGTTCCGCTTGTTCACATATCTGTCGAGATGAAATTGAGCTTCATCAGACATCAGAAGGGAATCGAAAAAAAAAAAATAGAATAGCAATTCACCAATGTTCGAAATTTGTTGCAAAAATAAAATAGTAAATCTTCAATGAACCATTGCATTTCAATGTGAGTAAACTATATATTTGACCAAGCACACAGTCTCCCAAGTGTTTTAAAGCCGTGTTTATGCCCCACCCTGTGGAATTGCATTTTATAGGTATGTGTATCGCATTTGATATAAGACCTATAATCTCTTTGTTGCTTCTTATCGATAAATTATCAAGGTCTTTATAATATACAGATTGTTATAGATATTTTTTTTTTATTGGTAGGTCATTCGGTTAGTCTTATAATAAATATTATTAATATTGTGTGTCAAGGACCAAGAGATAAATAAAAGAAATAGGTCTTGTTAAATAATGTTATTGGGCTACTCGAAAACATTAATTTGTGTGCGTATTTTATTTTAATCTCAATTATTTGTGAAACTTAAAGCTACTTTTAAACTAACAATTTTTATACAGAAATTATAATTTTGAATATTTAAAAAGTTGGATACCTTTACGAAATAAAAACACACCCGACACACGCACACGCACACATACCCAGAGGCACTAACCACTAAACAGTGAACAACACTAGTATAAACTGGATTTCATAATAGAATACCGTACATGTTGCGCTCTCGCTCTTTGTCACTTTTCGGATCATTTTTATTTTATTTTTCTTAATTTATAATATTCGAACAATACCACTTTACCTGATCAACCAAGTTTATTTTGAATTACAGGCCCTACTTAATTCAGTTAATTCAATTCATATCAAAATAAATATATCTAAAGGTACATACTCAGATATTTAGGAATTAAATTATTTAATTTATTACATACCAATACCAGAAGTATACATATTCAACATTTTAAGAATGTTTTATCTTATAGGTTAATATTTAAGGCATTTTATAAACTAAATTAATTTTTTGAATGTAAGTTGCATCAACTTATATTTTAACCTTATGGTACATTTATTAATTACTATTGTTTTCCCTGAATTGTGACAGAGCCAATTACATGGTGTCAAATAGAAGAAATGAAATATTACATTCATAAATACCAACAATGATGGGGACAGCATTGTAAACTCGGGTCAGTCATTTAATTTACAGGCGGCATCAAAGGCAACTGTTTCCCTCTGGTTTAAAAATTACATTGTTACTGCCAGGTAGAGCCGAGGAGTTGCTGTTAGAGGCTTCTAATATGCCTCAACAACTGAAAAGAATTCTCTGCCAATAATGTCTTCGTATTTTTAAACGACGTTTGCACATCTACTCCTCATGGATATAATTATCTTAACAGCGTTGCAACGTTTGTCTTTTGCAGCATATTTAGTTGGTAAACATGTATTCTACTGAATAAAACATGACACCGCCGCTTGGTATGCTAAATACTTATGCGTGTAAAATAGAGCTACATAACCACAAAGCAAAGCGCGTGTAAACTAAATGACTGAGGCGACTATAATACTCATCGTTTACCTTTTAAAATCCTCACTTACAATCCGCGCGAACACATACTTATTAGCGGCTAAACAAACATTATTTATTATTATTAGCGAAGGGACTTTATGTGCAAGAATTATGATTGCAACTTAGAATATTGAGAGTTTTTCCCTCAACCGATTGGATATAAATTATTTATGCCTACAGTTTTAATGAAAGGACCTAACTTTAAAATATTCCTCGTTGCTTAATATGAGATCCAGCAATGTTAAATTAATATTATTCTACATGTCAGTGTATTAATCGAAAGAAATTATCTTGTATTTACATAAACACTATATTACCTAGTGTTTATGTAAATACAAGATGATAATTTCTTACATAAACACTATATTACCTAGTGTTTATGTAAATACAAGATGATAATTTCTTACATAAACACTATATTACCTAGTGTTTATGTAAATACAAGATGATAATTTCTTACATAAACACTATATTACCTAGTGTTTATGTAAATACAAGATGATAATTTCTTACATAAACACTATATTACCTAGTGTTTATGTAAATACAAATGATAATTTCTTACATAAACACTATATTACCTAGTGTTTATGTAATACAAGATGATAATTTCTTACATAAACACTATATTACCTAGTGTTTATGTAAATACAAGATGATAATTTCTTACATAAACACTATATTACCTAGTGTTTATGTAAATACAAGATGATAATTTCTTACATAAACACTATATTACCTAGTGTTTATGTAAATACAAGATGATAATTTCTTACATAAACACTATATTACCTAGTGTTTATGTAAATACAAGATGATAATTTCTTACATAACACTATAATTACCTAGTGTTTATGTAAATACAAGATGATAATTTCTTACATAAACACTATATTACCTAGTTGTTTATGTAAATACAAGATGATAATTTCTTACATAAACACTATATTACCTAGTGTTTATGTAAATACAAGATGATAATTCTTACATAAACAATGATATTACCTAGTGTTTATGTAAATACAAGATGATAATTTACTTACATAAACACTATATTACCTAGTGTTTATTGTAAATACAAGATGATAATATTTCTTACATAAACACTATATACCTAGTGTTTATGTAAATACAAGATGATAATTTCTTACATAAACACTATATTACCTAGTGTTTTATGTAAATACAAGATGATAAATTGCTTACATAAACCCTATATTACCTAGTGTTTATGTAAATACAAGATGAAAATTTCTTACATAAACACTATATTACCTAGTGTTTATTGTAAATACAAGATGATAATTTCTTACATAAACACTATATTACCTAGTGTTTATGTAAATACAAGATGATAATTTCTTACATAAACACTATATTACCTAGTGTTTAATGTAAATACAAGATAGAATTTCTTACATAAACACTATATTACCTAGTGTTTATGTAAATACAAGATGATAATTTCTTACATAAACACTAATATTACCTAGTGTTTTTGTAAATACAAGATGATAATTTCTTACATAAACACTATATTACCTAGTGTTTATGTAAATACAAGATGATAATTTCTTACATAAACACGATATTACCTAGTGTTTATGTAAATACAAGATGATAATTTCTTACATAAACACTATATTACCTAGTGTTTATGTAAATACAAGATGATAACTGTCTTACATAAACACTATATTACCTAGTGTTTATGTAAATACAAGATGAGAATTTCTTACATAAACACTATATTACCTAGTGTTTATGTAAATACAAGATGATAATTTCTTACATAAACACTATATTACCTAGTGTTTATGTAAATACAAGATGATAATTTCTTACATAAACACTATATTACCTAGTGTTTATGTAAATACAAGATGATAATTTCTTACATAAACACTATATTACCTAGTGTTTATGTAAATACAAGATGATAATTTCTTACATAAACACTATATTACCTAGTTGTTTATGTAAATACAAGATGATAATTTCTTACATAAACACTATATTACCTAGTGTTTATGTAAATACAAGATGATAATTTCTTACATAAACACTATATTACCTAGTGTTTATGTAAATACAAGATGATAATTTCTTACATAAAACACTATATTACCTAGTGTTTATGTAAATACAAGATGATAATTTCTTACATAAACACTATATTACCTAGTGTTTATGTAAATACAAGATGATAATTTCTTACATAAACACTATATTACCTAGTGTTTTATGTAAATACAAGATGATAATTTCTTACATAAACACTATATTACCTAGTGTTTATGTAAATACAAGATGATAATTTCTTACATAAACAACTATATTACCTAGTGTTTATGTAAATACAAGATGATAATTTCTTACATAAACACTATATTACCTAGTGTTTATGTAAATACAAAGATGATAATTTCTTACATAAACACTATATTACCTAGTGTTTATGTAAATACAAGATGATAATTTCTTACATAAACACTATATTACCTAGTGTTTATGTAAATACAAGATGATAATTTCTTACATAAACACTATATTACCTAGTGTTTATGTAAATACAAGATGATAATTTCTTACATAAACACTATATTACCTAGTGTTTATGTAAATACAAGATGATAATTTCTTACATAAACACTATATTACCTAGTGTTTTATGTAAATACAAGATGATAATTTCTTACATAAACACTATATTACCTAGTGTTTATGTAAATACAAGATGATAATTTCTTACATAAACACTATATTACCTAGTGTTTATGTAAATACAAGATGATAATTTCTTACATAAACACTATATTACCTAGTGTTTATGTAAATACAAGATGATAATTTCTTACATAAACACTATATTACCTAGTGTTTATGTAAATACAAGATGATAATTTCTTACATAAACACTATATTACCTAGTGTTTATGTAAATACAAGATGATAATTTCTTACATAAACACTATATTACCTAGTGTTTATGTAAATACAAGATAATTTCTTACATAAACACTATATTACCTAGTGTTTATGTAAATACAAGATAATTTCTTACATAAACACTATATTACCTAGTGTTCATGTAAATACAAGATAATTTCTTACATAAACACTATATTACCTAGTGTTTATGTAAATACAAGATAATTTCTTACATAAACACTATATTACCTCCCCCCAGGAGCTATCACCTTGGCGTGGTGAGGGGGGCTTAGTACCCGATGAACCAGACGACCCTACTGGGGAAGATTGACTTAGGTTAATCTTGGCGGTGGGTAAGAGGCGAGGGGAATAAGTATAGCTCACAACGAGAGAATGGCGTCTGTATCCATATTGGGCGGCCACATCTTCGTCAAGTCTTCAACGGTCAACAGGGCGACAAGGAATAGCACAGCTAAACTTGTAGGACTTGAAGAGCGGAAGAAGCAGCCCTCTCTTGGGGGGTGGATACCCAGAGGAGCATGTTTGGATGCTCAGAGGAAGCAGCCCTTCCACAATCCTTGTCCTGCGAAGCGCTCGTAGCGCTTCCAGGAGACATTCATCTTACTGAGAAGCTACATGGAAATCAGCCGGATTGTCATAAAAGGAACCGACCCAAGCAAGAAGTAAGGAGAGATATCCATTGTTAGCGAGAAATTATCAAGCAAAATGAAGACGTGATGTTGGAAGACCTAGAAGACATTGGGCTGATGCATTATGAAGTCGGAACAGGAGTTCTAATCCCTGGAGTGATGAAGATGATGACTATTACCTGTATTGCAAACTTAACTATAGTAAATAAAATTCTTCCTCTAATTATTGTTATTATTATTATTATTATTATTATTATTCCATCCATAGTAATTCTGCCCGAAGGCAGTCCTTTACTGCAATCATTGCGTTTTCATACTATGCTTGCAGCTTTACTAGGGAAATTATTATTATTATTATTATTATTATTATTATTATTATTATTATTATTATTATTATTATTATTATTATTATTATTTGAAATTCGACCGGTGTGTTATTTTTACTTTTAGCATTGTATTTTTGTAGCATCTTACAACAGAGATGGATTACTGGAGATTAGCGCGGAAGTTCAGATTAGAAAAAAAAATTGAAATATTGAAATCTGGAAATTTATGAAAGATGAAAGAAATGTGTTACAAATAATTGAACAAAGACGATTAAGAAGGTACGGACATCTCAAGAGGACAACATCTGATATAATTTTTAAGATGATCTTGGAGTGAAAAATAGATGTGAAAATAAGAAAGAGAAGACCTAAAGATGGTTGGATGGGCGGTGTGAGAAGAAGTATGAATGAACTGGGACTTACCATAGGAGGATGTTCTGGACCGCTTGAATGGAGAAGGAGGGAGGATGTTCTGGACCCGCTTGAATGGAGAAG